>JASGCC010000074.1:0-42093 GCA_030067915.1 Hydractinia echinata | reverse complement strand
AACTCTCACACTCTGCAGTCCAGTTGCTAAAATATTACTAATTTCTTTTTTTAAATTAAATATTTTTGTAAAATATCTATTTAGTTTCAGTATGTTTCGTATTATATTAAAAATTAAATTCTCTACAATGTATCTGCTTGTTTGTTTGTTAATTTGTAATCCATTTTTACTTTCACAAAAACGATTACTTTGTAACCTAATTCATGAAATGTTTTGAACTGTTTTAATTTTGCAACAAACACAACCACTTCACCGGCCATACTGAGAAGTTAATCGAATCTTTACTGCCTTCAAAGGACATGTTTCTACATTGATATATTACATTATATTTTTTAATAAAATGCTTCTTTTTCTGCGACTTAAAAGGTTAAACCCCCACCACGTTACCGCGGACAACTCTCTACAATAGACACTTTTTTTAGGAACGGATGAAATTACGAGCATAAAACAATTCATAAAAATTGGTGTCTATTTTACTTAAGACAAAACTGTGTACACTAAGATAAAGCACAATCTCACAGTTTTCTTTACATTTTTGAGAAAACGATGGCACATTCACGATTATTTCTGCCAAAGCAGCCCTTTTACACACTATAAAATATATTTAACTTTACTCTGGTACCCTAGAGCACTTATTTGAAGCATCTCTGTAGCGCAACTTTACTTAACATGCTTCAGAAGCCGAGCTACGTTCACTGGGAACAGGATTCGATGCATTGCAGCAATATGTTATCGATCCACATAGATAGTTAGCATAAGCTGATGACGCGTAAATATAGATGAAGATATATATAAAAAGATCGTCACAAAATGGCCTCGTAATAAATGTCTTTGTATGAACCTCAACTGACTGTCAAATCGGGAAACATTGAAACAGAAACTTAAAATACTATTAGCTATTTTATTCTTATTGTTGTTGAATTGGGTTACCAGGATAGTCTCTATAGTTCCTATTGGTACTGGTATCAATGAGGGTCCTGCGAAGAGGGTCCTAGTGCATTCAAGATCCCATTTGAGCTACGAAAGTAGTGCAACTAAAGAAATTGCTCAACTAGACAACCGCCTAAGATATCAATCCTATTCGAATGCTGAACCATAAGCAGGGTAGTTTCACAGTTTTATAATCCCAGGTATGACTCGGCCGGTGTTTGAACACAGGACCTCCCGCACTTAAAGCGAACGCTCTACCACAAGGCTACCATGCAGTAGGTTGAACTTGTGATTCTGGCAGTACATTGAGATTTAATAAACACATCAACAAAATTTGCAAAACTTCCGCGAGATGGATCCTTTACTTTCCAAGTTCGACATTGCAAGGTTTTATGAATGCGTTTATAGCATCTCAGTTAAGTTATTGTTTGATTTAACGGATTTATCGCAGACAAGAGTGTTTAAATAGAATAAATAAGAAACGAGCTAACAGTTTATAACAAATATTTGTTTTTAAATATAAAATCAAAGCACTATATGCATATTATTTTCATGTTGAAAGAAATGTATAAATCATTATATAACATCAGTCCTTCTATTATAAAAATAATGTTTTCAAAAGAGGAATGGTTCCTCTTCTCTTGGCAACTCAGAGACAGTTTAAATATGGTGCAGTCAAGAGTGTCAATTATGGACTGAAAAGTGTCAGCCTCACTCACTACTTACCTATTTTGTTTAGGGCAAGCTGGAGGGCAACTGCTATTGTAAAATTTTGGGGAAAATTATAAGAAACTGGTTGTGCAAGAAGCCATTCTAAAAATAAAGATAAACATCAAAACCCAGCAATTTTTTAATTTTTTTATTTGCGTTAATTAGATTCTCTTTTATAAGTTATTATAGGCATTCGCCTTCGTTTTCTTCGTGTTAATTTTGTATTCGTTAATTCTGTGTCTATCGTTATTTTTTTTGGAAAAAGGTACAAGAAATATTTAAATATATGCACAGTTGCAATAACTAAATCAGGTCATTTTAACAAAGTACATGTGGTTCACATTTGATTTAAAAATTTGAAAAGACAAGATAAATAACTCTGGCTTCTAGCCAATGGACCAGGCGTTTCGACGCATAGTTAAGCCACAAGCGTTGGACGACAGGTTAAGGGCTTACAAAAGCCTTAAACTGTGCGATACATCCGGGTACAGGTTTAGTACAGGTATACACTATGTCATAAATTGATCAAAGGGCACACTACAACAGTGTTTCAGGTGCAATATATTTTTTAAAAAATAATTTCAAAAAACAGTTTAGGATCTGTTACAAAAGGTGGTGCATATTTCTAAAAAAAAATTTCTTGGAGATACGGAAAAAATTTTTTTGCCCATTTTGGCGAACCCACATTCTAATTTTGTTAGATCATTTTGCATAGAAATTATTTTTATCAAGAAAACAGATAAGGTCAACAGGTAGTTGAAAAAGTTTTTATGTCGGACAGACAGTTGCTTTTGTTTCTATAATTGAAAATATCTTACAGTAAAAACATTTATTTATTATAAATTACATTATAAATCATATAGGGTTTCTCATCTTTAGATACCCTTACTTCAAGTCAAAACGTGAGTGCCTTTTAGTAGTGGGCTCTGTCAAATAAAAACGGGAAATTAAAATACGTGAGCTATCAATTAAAATTCATCATTACAAGTTTCCCTATTCAAGTCTGAGATATAGGAAGCCATTTAGTTATCATGGTTAAAGAAAAAATTGTCCGTCCGACATAAAAATTTATGGGGACCTGTATTGAGTTTTTAAAGTTTTAATTTTGCTTTTGACTGCTCGTCAATCATACAATTCGACTTCTAGATCAAATATATTAATATTTTACGTGTAGATCTAGTTGTTGCTAAATTTAGGCGTTTTGATCGAACATTCTGAGTCTGCGAATGTTTATATTTGGGAAATAAAAACGTTTACAGGTCGTACCGTTGGGATTTTTAGTTGTTTTATTCGTTAAAAAATAAAATGGCAAGGCCAACAAAAGCAAACAAAACAACAAATGCCGAGCGTTGTAAGGCATATCGAGACATAAACAAAGAAGCTCACAAGGTTAATGATGCGCTTAGGAAGAGGGTTGCAAGAAAAGGCAATCCAGTTGAAAATCGTTTACGATTAAAAAGAGAAGCTGCTGCCAAAAAAGCACGAAGGCAACAAAAGAGAAACGTTGCTCAAACTGGTAATATTCCATAATATTTCATGCACATATACCTTTCTTAATTCAGAGTTTAATTTGGGTGTTCTAAAAAATTCATGCAACCAAAATTATTCATTATTCCTTAGATCTACGAGCTATGGAAGATGATGTTACTCAAGAAGCGCAGCAGTCAACAGCATCTGAATCGCCTTCGTCCAACTCGCCTTCTTCTGTTACTTCTTCCTCAGAATTCAAGCACCGCAGCACCAAGTATAGATCTTTGACACAAGCCGAGAAAAGTCTTTCCCAAAGTCCGCGTAAAAGGAGCGAGATTGTTAAGCTAATTGCTTCCAAGCACTTCAAAATTCAATTCAAAAGTAAAGGTGGAAGAACTAAGCAAACACTTTCAAACACGGAAGAAGAATGGCTTTTTTCCTTTCTAAATTGCCCTGATATTTCACGTCAAACACCGGAGCGCAAAGATCATATTTACATCGGTAAGGTCGATGGGGAAAGGAAATACATGCAAAAGCGTCACCTACAGTGGACCATTCGAGAACTGTTCGGAATAATCAACGGCAAGGTCCCAATGGAAGAATGTCAAACATTTCCTAATTCCTTTGAAAGAGAACTGACGTTCAGACAATTGTATGATTTTCTAAAGAAGCATAAACAGTACAAGTATTCTTGTCAAACACCTCACGAATCATGTACCTGTGAAATATGTGAGAACATTACTCTAATCACTAGCGCTGTAAACCGGAAGTTAAAGAATATCGACGCAAAACTTCCTGTCAACGTGAAAGAGTTGGTTGGTGAATACTCGTGCGATGTCAGCAATGGAGATTGTATGAAAAGTATATGTCTAAATTGCCCGGCACTTACCATAGAAGATTCTGACTTTAAAGATTCGTCATCTACAGCTTCATCCGATTCTGAGGAAAGTGCATCCAACGATAACAGTGATAAAGAGGATGAATGTGACGAAATTAAATACTATCAATGGTTATTGATTGAAGGCAAAGCAAACAAAGTGTGCATCTGCACAAGAGTCGACGATGAGAAACAAATACTTTTACACAAGATCAGAGAACTTAAACTTCATGTTTACGTGAAAAACGAACAATACAATTTATATAATCAATTAAAAAACGAAATGCCAGCTAATGCTATGCTCGTCCACGTCGACTATGCAGAAACCTACGAAAATAAACAGCAAGATGAATGCCAGTCCGCATATTTTGGCCACTCGACGTTTAGCATTTTTACCGCAGCTGTATATATTCGCCATAACGCTTTATTATTAAATGAAAGTATTGTCATTGTTTCTGAAGCAAAGGACCATTCGGGGATTGCTGCACATTCATGTATATCACAAGTTATTGGTATCATGATGGAAGAGCACAATCATCTAAAGTCATTTGCATCTATTGATTTGCATGTGTGGAGCGATGGTTGCAGCGCCCAATTTAGATCAAAATATGTGTTTGCCCTTACATCCCTCTTTCCTACACGTTTTAAAGTTACAAGATATTATAATGAGAGGCACCATAGTAAGGGCCCAATGGATGGAATTGGGGGGTGCGTTAAGAATGTTGTGTATCGTGCTGTAATGGCCGGTCGAGAGATGATTAGAACGCCTAAAGAATTCGCACAATGTGTAAGCAAGCTTGTAAAGGGCGTTCACTGTGCATATCAAAGATGTAATGGAGGAGCGTGAAATTATCAAAGATGCACCGTACAGCACAAATATGCATATTCTTAAAATCCACATGTCTAAATGTGTAATAACAAAGGCTGGCTTTCATTGTGTCCAGCTGTTTCATATCGCTAGTGACAAGGAGGCCTTACATGATCAGTGGTACAAGAGAGATGATGGAACTGAACCTTGTGGACACTTCGATGTGTTGGACGAGGACAAAGTTGACACAACTTGTGCAAAATGTCTCACAGGGGAGGACAGATCAGATTGTATCAAGTGCCCTCTTTGTTCCCAATGGTACCACGATGGATGTTTTTATGCCTCCTAATTATTTTTATATTAAAGTTGGAATTATTATCGATGTATTTTTCGCGTAATGTTTTGCTTTAAAAGTTCTTATTTGCCATTTCAGAGTTTTTGTGTTGGACAGACATTCCTGTTTATTGTATAGCTGATGGTTCGAGAAAATATGTCTTTAATGTCAAAATAAAGCGAACAATCTCTTATCTCTTCAATTCGTAGCATTTTTTGTTGAAGTGTCAATCTAGTAAACTGCAACTTAAAATAGAATAACTACCTTCGGACACAAGTTTTTATGTCGGACGGACATAGTTTTCAATTTTGATTTAGAGGAGCAATGCTTATTATGAACGCCTTTAAGTTTCATAATAGATCGAGACGCACCATTAGACATTTTTGTAAATCAGAATTCCAGTCGCAAAATGTATGTCCGACATTGTCCGTCCGACATAGCCCACCATAGATAAATTTACAAAAGAAACTTGTGAAAACTGTTATGAACGTTTTAACTCATAGCCTGTAATATAAGATTTGATGTATACAAAAAAATCAGGTCCTTAATCTCGATTTTGAGATAGAAATATAAAGTTGTCCAAAAAAGTTGAAATTTCTCATTTCTATCGCGTCCGTCCGACATAAAATAGTTTTCAGTGTGAAAAAAAAATCTCAATCCGAAATCAGGGAAAATAATGTCTGTTTCTTAAACAAGAAAAGGAGACAAAACTGAAAAATAACCCACTGCTCTCAGAAATAATGCTTTCGTTTTTAATAAGGATGTAAAGTATCGAAATGTCCGTCCAAAATAAAAAGGAGTTTTGTAACAGACCCTTTATCACTCGTGGTTACCTCGTCATAGCAGAAACAGTGGACCAACATTTTCTATCCTGCGGAACATGTTCCTGGTGAAATTTGAAAAATTAATCCTGATATCGGGCTGACCACTTAGTACAGGTACACCGCACACATGCGTATAGACGTAATAGCCTTTTTCAAAGAAAATTTACTGGAAACTTCGGTTTAAATAAATACACAGGACAGTCTGTTGTTAACTCCGAACTGGGCGCTTAGTATTGGCAAACCGTGTGGCATATGCGTATAGTCGACAGGTGCGCCTATTAGGCAAGGGGCGCTTAATTCGTCATTTACGGTATATCAATATATCAAATAAGCTGGTGTAAGCATCCTTTAAGCATACACCACCATATTATTTTCTGAAACATTTTCATCGAAACTTTTATAACACAACCTCTCCAAACAGAAGTCCTTTTAAAGGTCTAATTTCCATTACTATTACATTTATTACCCAAAAGTAAAATTAATGTTTCTGCTATATATAGTTATTGTAGCGATCTGACTTTTATAAGTGAGAGCCCTCCATATTGGTGTGTAATAATACACTTAGTTAAAATCATATTAGAATCACATGCTATATATTGTTAAAAGGTCAAATAAAGATAAAACAGTGAAAGACACGGAAAAAGTTAAGAATAATAATCATGAACTCTTTATCTTTAAAGAACATGTGAGTAACACTATAATGACTTTATGCTTTTTGTTGCGTGACCTGACTTCCTGTATCGGTTCATTGAGTTTTACTTCAATGAACTTAGTACAATTTTTGGCACGCAAAAGTAAGTGTTAAGGACGGCACCAAGAGGAAATTTCTCCAAAGTATTGTAAGTATTTTAAGTACTGCATTATTATCTATACAAATATGATATATTTTTTAATTTGCAAAAAGCAATTATGAAATTATTCTATTATAATATTTCATAAATGGTAAAAAAAGTTTATGTGCTACTAGTAGAACCGAAGTGCAAAAAAACTTTTTTACAATTATATAACTTACACATACTTGTGATTTGTTTTTTAGCAACATAAGAATCGAATGGATAGATTTTTACAACGTGAACGAGATTGATATAGGAACTCAAAAGCATAGATAAAAGCCAAAAAAAAATCAAAAAAAATCACAAATCAACCATACACTATGTATTACAAATAAGCACTTAATTTTCAGGCCAATTACTCAAAACTGTATGTTTTTTCTTTCTCAATAATTTCAGCACTAAAAGTTTGTTCACATATGCTTATGATAAGATTGCTTCTTCAGTTACCAGTAGTTTAAATAAAATATTCATCTATTTAATAAAAAGTCCTTTTTAATTGTTTATAGTTGCTAAAGTATTATAAAGGTGAGCACTAAAAGCTGCTTAACAAAATTATCATCTCATTATTAGTTGCTTATTGGTCGGTTAGTTATTCCTTTCGACATTTAGAAAACTTTCTAGGCATTAGATGTACGCTCCTACGTTTACAAAAGGTCGTGAAGGCCGTTAGATGTGAAATAAATTGCTTGATTTGATGTGTAAACTGTAGCACTTCATGTTCAATGAACTTCCTGTTTTAACGGATGATATTGGCTCAGGTCAGTCAACGATCAACAAAGTATGTTGGGGATTTTTTATTCGTTCATTCTGTAGTATAAACAGTTCAATTACTTGCTTAAAAGGAGTACACCATTTTCTCCGCTAGTAAGGTAATGCATATTTTGATAATCTCTTCATGTTTATTTGGTACAGTTTTATTAAATCACATATTCCTTAGTAATGCTACTAACATCTAGCTCATCTAGTTCGTATTTGATGCAAACGCATACGAAAATAGGACAGAGTTTGCCACGAATGAATGCGCTTGAATTTTGCAGTAGTTCTTATAAGCTGTTGATATGAATCCTTTCTACAATTATCATTATTACAATTATTTGTTTTCATTATTTTTTTCAGCTTGAAAAAACATATGATGAAGTTTTCATCTATTCCTGTGCTTGTATTTGCACTGTTTCCTTCAGGATAAAAATATATTTTTAAGGGATAAACGCTTTTGCAATTTGTTAAAAAATATTTTTTTCACACAAACATGTAATTAATACAGCAAAGTATGGCTTAATTTATAAAGTTGATTTTCTTAACAGTTAAACAAAAAAATTCCAAGTTTATTTCTGTGCCTCCAACTCTTTCGAATTATAATTACTTGTTTTTTATGCAACCCATTGATCCCTGGACCTTATGCTAGTTCATTAGCGTTTTAGTTAGGCCTTAACGCTGAAAAAGAGGTGATACACCAGAAGGGTTGCTAACACAGCAGTAAAAAAGCAATATAAGCAAAAATAAAATTAAAGGAAACAGGAAGAATAAACAAAGACCAAAAAACTCTGTTCTTCGTATATCTGGAGGGGCACTTTTAATTACGGAGCAATGTGGCATGATTGTGAAAATATTAGTATTTGAAATCATATTACTATTGAATTTATTGCTTGTTGTTTATTTGATAATAGATTTATGTTCGCCTTTGCATATCTACAGTTCTTAGTTAGATAAATATTGAGGGTTTAGACTTCAAATAATAAAAAAATAAGGTGCCAAAATGGCTAAAACGGAAATATCACAGTTTAGTGTGAAGAAAGAAGGGCGTAAGAGGGCGTGTTTAAATGAACGGGCGTAAAGGAGTAGGAGGGTTAAGTATACAAGCTCTGTGAAGTATTTTAGGTATATAAATATAAAAGTTAACAATTTCAGTACATGATATAATTCATACATAATAAAATAATAGAACAGTGTCTTTAAAAAAGATCGTGGCAGATAACCTGCTACTAGGGGTTTCAGCATCATTCCATTAAAGTTCTGAGTTTATTAACAAAAGTTTGTGTTGTTGTGTTGTGACAAAGTTGCGAAAGCCAGGTTTGAATTAACTTTCATTGTTAGAGAAAACAAAACATTGGAATAACCATATATAGAACTTTGTTCCAAAAGACATTTTTTGTGGTAAAATATGTTCTTCAATGTTTTTTCTAGCAGAGTGATTCCAGATTTTGGATTTACTGCAACATTTTTGAGTCCGTATGCATGTAGCTATTTTTAAAGATTCTCCGGGAATGTTATTTGTTTACAGTTATAGCTACCAATATGGTTGTTATAAGGTTAAAAGTTATACCGTGCTGTGTATAGCCCGTCGTTAAGACTTCTTTGCCAATCAGCGCTGCGGATTTCCCGTATGAACCATTTGAAAATAGCTATAATTAATCAATATTAAACGCTTGAAACAAGAGGGTCTTATATTCTCCTCCCTATTCCAAGAGTACTGAAGGAGGAAGACATGTTATTGTAAATGTACTAAGATGTGTGCAGGACCCTGGGATAGAGGGTAATGGAATGGAAGGGCACTAAATAAACTATATATTTACTATATGTTACAAAGAAATACAAAAGGGGGAAAGGCAGCAGGAACGTTGGATAAATGTTGTAACGAAGCAAAAATGTGAATTGTAGTGCATAAATTTTCTCACGCTTAAAAATGCAATTTATAATATATTTATTTTTTAGCTTCATTTATTTCTAATTTGGAACTTGTATGTCGGAAGAAAGACTCAAGCAGGTACATCTACAAATAGAGAAAAAAGTGTTCAAGTAATTGTTGCAACGCAAAGAAAAAATATGTCTCCTAAAGAGATCGGTCAGATGATTACTGCCATGACAAATTGTTACAGAAAAAATGATTCAATTTGCCACTCAGATGATAAAATTGATGAACTTGAAAAGGTTATATTCCGTTTCACAGAGGTAAAAGAGGGATAAAGTCAATGGCTTCTGAATTATGAAAAGTGCTAAAAAGTATGGAATTAATCAACACGAGGTATTTATTTGGCTACCTAATGCAACTAACAATACAGCATACAAAGTATTTGGCGAACAACACAATTAAGAAAGCAGTTCTTCAGGTAGGCAGAAAATAAATTGTTTATAAAACGCTTGTAAAGCTTGCTTACATGATTGTGTACGTATAATTTTTGTAGAGACGAGACGCTTTGGTGGATATTTCAAGCAAAATAAAATAAAAGTTCCGTGTGAACATAAAACATATCATGGTATTAGATGTCTTTATCGTTCCCGTGATCCTCCCCTCACCACACCTGCTCCCATTTTTTTTGGGCAAAATGTCTCCAGAAAAGGCAGATAGACACAATAAGATGCTGAAGGAATACCGACGACGACATCAAACTCTCAAAAATTACCTTGATTATTTCTTAAAAAGATTTAAAGTAAAGGTAAGGTAAAATAAATTTGTTATTCATAGAAAAATCGCAGTTGTAATAAAAGGTAAGGCTGTGGTAACTGCAAGTTCCATTATTAAACATTCTTATTTGAAGAGGAGATGGTGTAGTGGTAGCGCATTCAACTTGTAACATATGTTTTCAGGTTCGAGCCCCCACCCCGCTACTATTTGAAGCACAATGTCACAATTTTTTTTAGTGAAAACTGCTAACGGTTTTAAATGGCCTACATGTTTTTTGCACGTTAAATAACTACGAAAAAAAATAATGAAAATAATGAAATAATGAAAATAAATTTACTTATTGTTCAGCTTCTTCATCACTTATATATAGTAGAGTCGTGTAAAAAGACTTGTAGAGTAGTCTAGAAAGTGTTGTACAGTTTTCCGTAAAAATTCTAAATCACAAAATACATAATTTTCATACATTATGTCTAAATTATGATAGCTTATAATTGACCGTATTTAGGGCGGGCGTTCCCAACGCTATCTATCGACTTCCGAGTAATCTGAAAAAGCCGCCTACTTTAGTAACTTATATCGCGTGATATCGAAGCGCCAAAAGAGCAAAAATGCATCTATTTGTACTAAACCTATTTGACAAAAGTATTTTACCATATGGGACTGATTATTATAGTATCTTATAAAAGATAATGTCTTTCATATAAATATTATATCTAGTGCGTTATTTGTAATTCTTACATTTTCCGTACCTAAACAATTGAATGTAATTATAATTTAGGTCCTTCGTTGCCTAAGAGAAGGCCGAAAAGGAAAAGAGAGCACGGGGTGATGAACTAGACTGGATGAGCAGAAAATACAGGTCTTTAAAGATGAGGAAAATTATGGAACATGAGGTGTAATTTTTTATTAGGGCTAAAGTTGGAAATGGCTGAGAAATGAGAAAAAATCACTATCAAAGATTTCTTTTATAGTGTAAGGCATATGAAACAAAATAATACTTTTTTAGACTGTTATTTTAGACTTTTATTATACAAGACTTTTTTTTTCTTCACAGACATTCTATATGTCTGCATGCAAGATTAGCGACAAAGATTTTTCTTAAAGTTTACCTTTAATTCCAATGTATGCTATCTTATTACAGAGTTATACCTATTTTCACAACAATACGCTACTCAAAGTTGCTCTAGCGATATCAAAGGGCCGAGCATTAGGAGTTTTACGGTCGATATTCCTCTAGCGAGTTAGTTTCAGATAGAGCAACAAATCCAATGCAATACTCACCCTCGTCCCCAGGGTTTTTTGCCATTTCTCTTTCTCTCATATCAAAAAGGCAAGAAAAACTGGGAACGAGGCTGCGTCAAAACTCTGGATTTTACGACTTTGTTGGTATATATAAAATTTTCCTGATGAGTCCCTCATCATTATCCTTGGCATAAAACTAAAGTTTTGTGCAGTTTTTTATGCAGGTATAATTTATTTAACGAGACAACAGGGTTATTTTTGTACCCATAACTAATTTTGCAACAACAGGCTAATTTAAGGAAAAAAATTTCTGAATGATTTTTTTAGCTGGACGGTGTAATGTTTTCCATATTTTTATGTAAACCGTCGTTGTTAAACCGAAGATTTGGGTTTACAATTATATGGCGCACTGACGTAAGAGTCCACACCTGTACTAAGCGCTCATCCCGGTGTCAATAACGATCAATTATTGAACTTCGCAGGAACTTATTCCGAAAAATAAAAAAGCCCTGAATGGTTTTGCTATGACATATGGGTAATTAACTAACTAAGTAACTACAAGTTGGCAGTAACTTCCTTATGGAAGGTCGAATTAAAAGAAAGATTTTTCGTTTTAGTAGTTGATAAAAAAGCAAAAAGAAGCACCTTGCAATCCTCCAAAACACTTTCCATATAAGTTGCAATACTGAATCAACACACATTATTAAACTACACACATTATGAAAGTTATTTGAAGTCAATATATTTTAATAAATAATTTTATTATTAATTCTGGAAAATTAGTCCATGGTGTCAGGACGTTAACAAAAAAGGAGAACTGTCCACCCCATAACAAGCCTTGGATCGATCCCGAATTTCCAAGGCATTTTGCCTTTATCTCAGGGACCTTGAGGATGAAATTACGAGGATCCGTTAAAGATTGATTAACTTTTTTCAATGGAATCAAACTGTTATAGTATTTCAAAAAAGAAGAAGAAAATGGTAGCCAAAGATTTTTACTTACGCTAGCACTTTTTCTGTGACGTCATCACAAGTTTAAAATTTTTCAAAAATGTCAGTGTGTGCTTAAATTATAAGCTTCGGAATTTTTGACCCTGTAGCTATGGGAAGAGTCATTGTGACACCCAGCCAACATATAGTTAGAGATGCGAAAGCCATATAATTGGTAATTATGTCCTAACACTCTAATAAAGGCGACGACGACAAAAAGTTATTATATTTTCCCGATTATAAGGATTTCATAGAAATGTTACTAATACTTTCGAGTGTTAACCAATGTCTAAGGCTTTGGGTGGTATAGGCCTCAAAAGGTTGGCAAGTGGCTGTCTATTAAATAAATATAAAAACTCAGTAGATATCATAGCGATGTAGCATAGCTTTAAAACAAGTTTTGAACATAAGTCACTATGTGTTAATATTACGTTATTATTATTCTACTAGTCGATAAGGCCCGTGGAAAAATCCACTTAGGCAAAAGGCCATTAAAAAAATAAGTTGCTTTAGATGTTTTGCTGACGTAAGCAATGCATATACAAAAAAATGTTCTTAAAATCTTACACAAAATGTCAAATGTCAAATCTTACACAAAATAAAAAAAGAACAGCTTGCAAGGTGCAAAATCTAGTTGATAAAAAGTTACAACAACGACACTCACAACATCGACACTCACAACACCGACAGTAAGAACACCAACAGTCACAACACGGATAATAACAATGTTAGAAATAATGCATCTCAAATATGTACATCTTATAAGTAATTATGTTCAAAACCCTCAGTATTTTATTCTGAAATGTCAAAAAGGAGGCATGCAAGAGTTAGCACAAATCAACAAAAATAAGTTTTTTACACATTTTAAATATTGTCTTTCCCTTAAAAGCTTATACAAAAATATGAAAAAGCCATAGTTTGGAAAATATCAAATTTAAATCTAAAAAAATCAGTCATTTAGGTTGCACCATCCTCTCCTGCAAAAACTTACACACAATGTAAAAATCAACCAGTTAAGAACACAAAAATTTTCTTTTTTAGTATGATGATCCATAATGCCCTTTACCAACAATTTTAAACCTAAATGTCAAAAAATCAATAAGCAAAGAATAAACTTGAATCAAAAAACATTGTATACGGTTCATAAACAAAAGTTTACACAAAATGTAAATCAGATCGGTTTTTGAGAAACTCATCTAAATCAACAAAAATAAGTTCATTCAGCATGTCGTAATCAAAATTTAAAAAAATCAGTCATTTCAGTGCATATATACAGTCCTTGCGTTTAGATTACAAAATATAAAAAACAAAAACAGTTTCAGTCAGAACATTAAGTAATTTTTTTATCATCAGGAAACATTTATCCCTACAAAATTTTGTAAAATTCTCAAGAAAAACAAAAACGTGAAACCATGGAATTTTCTTCCAGCAAAAATTACATCACATACTGTTAGTTCTCCCAAACAATAGTTTATAATACGAAATATAAAGACAAAGTTGTTTATATAGTCTGAAGATGTACTTAATGTACGAAAAGCTTAACAAATAAATACTTTTTAACTTTCAAACTCGTTTTACTTTTTTCTTAATTAGTAAACGATTAATTATTCAACGATGGCTGTTATTTTTACCGATAAAGACATCAGCCTTACAACAGCTTACAGTGAAGTCTGATTCTACAAAGATTTGTTCTTTCAGTATATATATTGCATGTGGTCTATTTCCAAAAAGATTACACAAAATTTCAAAAACAGCACTTTGCAACACGAACAATATGAACTGACAATTTTTTTTAACCCACGTATATAAATTTCCAATCAAATGTCAAAAACCCCTGTAAAAAAACCTGGCATTTTACATGTAGGCTGACAAAAGTTTAACAGGATGAGGAAACAAAACGATAAAAAATAACTTAACACACACACTTTAAATTCTATAAAATTCGTTCCACTTGTCATCTCCTTGTAAAATTTACAGGAAATTTGAAAATATTATTCTCTATGGGCATAAAAATGTGTCACAGTATCCTTAAAGTTCAAGAAAGATTTTGTAGCTAGCTTGTTACATCATAATTCGTGTTCAAAAAAGAAGAGAAGTTTGACTACTAAGGAATAACAACAAAACTCATAGATTAGAGCTAGCTATGGGATGGAGCCTTGAAGCTAACATTAGCTAACAAAACAGTACCTAAGACACCCATTTAAATACACTTAAGCTGGGGAGACTTAGCTAAGTCTATAGCTAGCTATTTATGCTTAGTATAACACATATAAGGGAAAACAATAGCAATGTAAAAATTATGACATTTGCAGTTAGTTCAACAAACCAAAACTTTCTATTTCGCTGGGACATTTGTTTGGTAGCCAGCTAACAGCTTTATGCAGCATTTTGAATTTTAGGACAAATACATTAGTTACGCACCAGGGGACACATTAATTATGCAAAAAAAGTAAACAAATGCCAGCTTTTTTATAAAAAAAGCGGTAAAACTTAAAGACTTTGAAGCTCCAATGGATTTTTTTTGAGAATGCGATTCTCCTTGACAATTTTAAGAGTGCTACATATAAAAACGGAACGTCTAAAAATATCAAAGTTCTTACTTTTTGTCAATTCCAATTCACTTGAAACTCTAGCATTCATTTTGTACTTCTAACTTTACTTTACTACTTCTAGCTCCACTCTTCACCTCCGAAGTAACTTATTGTGGCTTCCAATTCACTTTTCTACTTCTACTTCTACTTCTTCACTTGGTCTCTTTTTTCTTTTTTATATATGCTTTTTTGAACTACTTTACTTTTTGCACTTTTTTGAAGACGAAGGGACCGTTCTTTTGTTGTTGTTTTGTGTGTCGATGTTAGCCCCGTTCTAAATTATATGCTTTTTTAATCCACTCCACTTCTTCACTTTGACTTTCCTTGCTCTTAATATCTGCATTTTTTTATGTCTAAGGGATCGTCGAAAATAAGACATTTTTTATCCGCTTCTTTACTTCGCATTTTGTCGAGAACTTTGTCGAGAGATTTTTATGTTTGTTTGTTTTTACGTCAAGGAAACTTTCTATTCGAATGCCGTCCCGTTCGAACGTACGTATTTGAGCGAATCATACTGCTTATTTTCTACCACGTCGTTTCTAACGGTTGCGAAACAAATGTAAACAAAACAAAAAAACTCGAAAAACTCGCGCATTCGGGTGGTAAAAAATATCGTCTTTGTAACAGTCACAGACAGACAGAACTGGCGTATTATTATAGAGACTAGTCGATAAGGCCCGTGGAAAAATCCACTTAGGCAAAAGGCCATTAAAAAAATAAGTTGCTTTAGATGTTTTGCTGACGTAAGCAATGCATATAGAAAAAAAAAAGTTCTTAAAATCTTACACAAAATGTCAAATGTCAAATCTTACACAAAATAAAAAAAGAACAGCTTGCAAGGTGCAAAATCTAGTTGATAAAAAGTTACAACAACGACACTCACAACATCGACACTCACAACACCAATACTCACAAAACCGACAGTAAAAACACCAACAGTCACAACACGGATAATAACAATGTCAGAAATAACGCATCTCAAATATGTACATCTTATAAGTGATTATGTTGAAAACCCTCAGTATTTTATTTTGAAATGTCAAAAAGTTGGCCTGCAAGAGTTAGCACAAATCAACAAAAATAAGTTTTACACATTTTAAATATTGTCTTTCCCTTAAAAGCTTATACAAAAATATGAAAAAGCCATAGTATAGAAAACATTAAATGTAAATCTACAAAAATCAGTCATTTCAGTTGCATACCATTCTCTCCCACAAAAATTTACACAAAATGTAAAAATCAACCAGTTAAGAACACAAAAATTTTTGTGTTTTAGTATGATGATCCGTACTGCCCTTTACCAACAATTCTGAACCTAAATGTCAAAAAATCAATAAGCAAGGAATAAACTTGAATTAAAAAAAATCATTATTTTGGAAACATTGTATACGGTTCGTAAACAAAAGTTTACACAAAATGTAAAACAGATTGGTTTTTGAGAAACACATCTAAGTCAACAAAAATAATTTCATTCAGCATGTCGTATATTGCCATTACCCATCAATCTTCCACAAAAAGGTTACTAACACATCAAAATTTAAAAAAATCAGTCATTTCAGTGAATACAGTCATCGCCCATTAGATTACAAAATCAGAAACAAAACAATAATAAATAACTTAACACACACACTTTAAATTCTATAAAATTCGTTCCACTTGTCATATTGCATGTGGTCCCCCTTGTAAAGTGCACAGGTAATGTGAAAAAAATTATAGATGAATTCCAGCGTGACGTCATTTGTTTACTTTTTAGCGGTAAGCTCATTGGCTCTGGCTTTTTGCGTGGCAGAAAAAAAGATGCTAGGATTTGGTGAAGAAAGGTATTTTACTGTGGATTTCTTCTAACAGGGACATCGTTGGGGTTATAAACTATTATCGAGTGTAGGTTGATGCCTTCTGATTTATTTGAATTCATTAAAAGTCATAAGAATGCCTTCGTTTGAAGAAATGAAGTGATAATTACTTTGCTTCACCTAGCACCCCAATCTTTTTCCCTGCCACGCAAATGCCAAAGCCGAAAGAGCTTACCACTGAAAATGTAAACAACAGAATTCATCTATATTCTATGGGCATAAAAATACATCCTACTATCCTGCGAAAGTTCAAGTCTTTGAAATATTTTGTAGGTAGCTACAGCTAGCTTGTTACATCATAATTCGTGCTCATAAAAGAAGAGAAATTTGGAAACTATAGTAGTTAGCTATAGATAATTAAAAAAGAGGAATAACAACAGAAGTCATAGGTTAGAGCTAGCCATGGGATGGGGAGCTGGACTTGGAGGCTATAACATTAGCTAGCTAACAGTAGCTAAGACACCCAGTTAAATATACTTAAACTGGGAACACTTACCTAAAACTAAAGCTAGCTATTTATGCTTAGTAAAACACATATAAAGAGAAGCAATAGTAATGTAAAATTAATAACATTACAGTTCAACAAACCAAAGTTTTCCGTTTTTTAGTCAGCCAACAGCTTTATGTAGCATTTTGAATTTTAGGACAATACATTAGTTACGCACCAGGGCACATGAATTATGCAACAAAACGTAAACAAATATGGCTACATACGCGGTAAAATATGAAACTGTGGCTTTTCCTGGGAAATGCGAGTCTGCTTGCTCCACTGACATAAAAACCAAACGAAAATATCAAAGTTCTTACTATTTGTGATTTCAAATCCACTTTAAACTCTAGCCTTTGTTTTCTACTTCTAACTTTACTTTACATCCAGCTCCACTTATCACTTCACTTTTCTACTTCTTCACTTGGTCTCTTTTCTTTTTAAATATATAGCTATGCTTTTTAAACCACTTTTTTTCCTTTTTTTCAAGGTAAAGGGATCGTTCTTCTGTGCTTTTTTTTGGTGGCGTTTATTTTCTACTTCTAAATTTACTTTACTTCTAGCTCGACATAGCTTTTTTGACTTCCAACTTCACTTTTCTACTTCTTCACTTGGACTTTTTTCTTTTTTAATATGCTTTTTTGAACCACTTATTTTACTTTTTTCAAGATCGTTCTTTTGTGTTTTTTTCGGTGTCGAGGGACACCAATTTTGGAAAGTTAGCCGTTAAATTTATTTCAGCAAATCAAATTCAGTCGTTTTCATCACGTGACGTAAACAAAGTAAACCCGCTAACAAAATAGACATATTTTTTCGGTAACATCAAAGATTTTTGCGGCGACATCAAAGAAAAATAAGCATATCAACTTTGCCTGTTACAGACACACGGAACTGGCGTATTATTATATAAGATGATTTAAATGAGGGGGCAGAAAAAAAAATACTGAAATCATTCGAGCAACTTTTCTGTGAGTATTCAAACTTATATTTTAGTGAATATCTTATTAAACACGTTGTCATCGCCCCCTTTTTCTACTTTTTGTATTCAACAGAAACAAAAGCAAATTCATAAAATTATTGCTTATTGGAAATTTATGCTTTAAAAGATATCAAGCCAATTAGAAGGCTCGACATTATATAAAAATCATCAAAAACAACATGACGTAAAATTGCATTGTTTTTCGTTCAGTGCACATCAAAAGTATGGAAGCAAGCTTTATTGAAACGAAAATTAGAAAGTAAAAAATCATATTTGTGGATCAAGAAGTACAAAAAAGTTAATTACAAGAAACAGTGCTTTATAAATGTGCAAATATACAATTTTGGCGATCGTGTTTTCAATATTAACTCTAAGAAGCGCAAGATGAAAAGGAAATTGTGGCATTTTGATATGATTCCATATGATTGTAATCGTAAAGTACATTCTCATGGAACTCGGGCAACTTACGGACAGTCTCCAATTATTTCGGGTAAAACACGGGTATACCGCGTTTTATCATAATCTTCTACCGCGTTTTGCTATCTGACGTGTTTTTTGTCGTTTCAAGTTGAGAAGAAGACAGGAAGGTGCCGCCATTTTTACAAATGTCTTTCTGTGTTGACAGAAATGGTTGGTTCTATATTTGGCTATCAAGGTATTTGTGATTACACAGAAAGTCAAGGTTTGTCATATTATTTATTTATTCTGTATCATTAAACTTTCTTAACTTGACTATAGCTAGCTAGCTAGCTTAGTCAGAATTATATATATAGCTAGGCTAGCTAGCTAGCTAGCTTAAAACTCTTCATGTATGTGTAGTTCTTAGATCACTGCAAATTACTTAGCTAAATAGTTGTGGGTGCAAATCCTGCCTCTGTACAAAGGAGTAGCTTAATTAGAAAAGCAGTTTAGCTAGTATTCCCTTGTGTTAGGATGCAGATATATAAGCCACAAAACCGATTGTAAAAGATGACAGTTTTTCAGACTGTTTTGACATACAAAAGGAGCTGTTAATTCTAGACTTTTGTAACTCAGAAAGCCAAGCTAATGGTGTAGAAAAAGTTTAATGAGCACTTGAGACAAAAACAACATCTCAAAATAATTTGAACTAATCTAATTTATATATTCCATATATAAAAAGCTTTCAGATAAAAGAAACTTGAACGTTTTTAAACTATGGCTAGCTAGCTATATTCTTCTCAGTTTTGCATATACAAGATTATTGCGTATAAAGCCAGTCAAGGAAACTAGATATGTTTTTAAGAGTATTAATTTCCTTCTTACAGCTAGTATATAATATATATATATAGTATATTTTTTTTACCAAATGTAGCTATACACCTTCTCGTGTTGTTCTTGCTTTTTGATGTGTAAGATATTGACACAGCTATGATCCACTTTCATCTGTAAAAGATAAAAAGTTCTCAATATCTGTCATTCTGAACAAGGACCGTTAAGATGATTAAGTACAAATGCTAGAGTATATACATCCTCTTAAAGTAAAATACATATTTCTGAAAGTGTTCTGAAGAGCCAAATGTGTTTTAGGTAAACATCGTCCTACTCACAGAAATCGACTAACTGTCGAAAAAAATAGGAATAATTTGCTATTAATTTGTGGACAAGAGACAATGTTGGCACTATACATTATCAATTATTTTTTATTTTTAGGTATTCAGCTGCAAACTTTTCATGTTTTCGAGGATATTTGCATGAATTAACAGCAAATTTTGATAAATCAACACTATTATTTTCAAGAAAGTCCTTAACAACTGTATTTCCAGTATATATATATTTCCACGTATATGATATTTTTAAGCCAAATGGGAGTAATTTATCTGCAAGAAGAAATAAATCAATGTGTTACACAAGTTATTTTCCTGTTCAAAATTGGACAATAAAATAAATGGCAATGTGTTCAGCCCAAATTTTAACAGATATATACATGAAGATATACCTTCTACCAATATCCATTCCTAACACTTCTTCAAGTAGACCATGACGATTGAAATTTCTTTTGTTTGGATCTGGACTATGTCGTTTTTTCTTGATTGGTTTGTCATCTACGTCTTGATTTGGTTAGAAACAACTCCTTGATATATTTTGTGTAAAATAATATTTACAGTTTTTAGTTTAGTCAATAATGATTTTTCGAGACTTAATTCTACGAACCTAAGTTTGTTTTTTTTGCTATTTTTTTGTAATAATTTACACAGCAACTTTATTTCATGACATTTTTTTATTTTGTGTTGTTACTTCATCATGATACTTGATTGCTTAACTTTTGTGATAATGCATAATTTCATTTTTGCAGATTATAATTTTAATTTTTACGTATAACTATGTATATATATATTTTTTAAATTTTTATTTAAAAAATGCAACATTAAAATAATACCGATCAAGAAAAACCATTGCCTGAATGGACATATGTTACAGGTGAATGATTAAAATTAAAAATATATAAAAATATATCATTCTTTTATTTGAATTTTTTCATGTACGTATTTTTCCCTTCTTTTACTATTTCACTTTTCTTTTTAACAAAAATGCAGTAAGTTCCTTGGAATTTCTCTCAAAATGAGATTTAGTTATAGCTACAACAGGAAAAATCGCCATTAACGCAAGTCACAGTGATAATGACTTATATTCTTCATTCCATTTAATGCTTCAGCTCGCATCATAAAAGCGCATTCAAAAACAAACGTTTGCCATGATATTATTTTTCGTTTTTACATAATGGTTTTTACTTTATTCCACAAAAGATTTCCCGCTGAAACTACCATTTTTACGATGTTTTTTTCCCGCAGTTTTTGCGCGTCTTTTTTTATATGACGGGAAAAAAATCCGACACCGTAATGAAAATGACGTCAAAGTACCGAAAATGACGAAAAATCAATAAAAACGCCGTATTTTACAGTTCGCACCGCTTGGGGGTATGTGGCGTCATCGGAAATTTTTTTAATTCACAGATAATATAGCGACGACCTAAAAAAAAGCCGTTTATAGTTAATCGCGTAGTTATTCATATGGACTTTTCTAAATTAAAAAAATGAGCAAAATCACCAAAGCGAGGCTATACCGACGAAAATACAACCAAAAAAATTTAAACAGCTTTTTTTCAAAAATCGATCCTTCCCCTGAACGAATGAAATAAACAGGAGGTTTTATTATAAGTCAGGTTGGTGCGCTTTGTAAAATCACTTTTTGGAGACTGTCCGTAAGATGCACGAGAATTATCTTTTATATACAAGGCAACACTTTTTATTGTTTTGTTCACTATATGTGTATCCCTGATTTGTGGATACCAAACTCTTTTAAACTCTTTTAAACATCATGCTGCGCATGTCATTAAAATTAACACCATTAACACAAGGATTACTCAACCACCCAATTGTATTGCAAATACCAACACCAAATGCCTTGTTTTCATAAATTACCAAAATATGGCATCCAGATATGCAGTGATCAATTTTTAGTTCCTACTGCGCTGAGATCGTAAAACCTTTTGCTTCAAAAGGTGTAGAGAACGATTCTTTTTGAAAATATGTGATAAAGTTACCGGTGGAAGTCAATTGGTGCAAATTTTCAAGACCAAGCCAAAACTCTCTGGCGACTTCTCCGAATCCAGCTGTGTATTCAGCCAAGGATTTGTTAAAATATACAGAGCCTTCTGATCTGTTAAAAAATTTAATCCAACCTCCACCTTTTGTTTTCATGTCGCAATAAACTTTTGTCAATTTTCCATTGATATCGATTTCATACACACCATTCTGGCTGTATCCTGCTTGAAGCCAATTAACACAATCTCGTTTTATCGAACAATTGCTTCCACAGCCACTTTTATTCGCAACATTTGAACTGTTTTGACACGTTAAGTGAACTTCATAGTAACTTGAATTTACATGTTTTTTTAATAATATTTTGTCATTACTGGTAATGTTAAACAGTTCGCATTTGACCTGATGATCTTCCTGGATGGCATTGAAAGAACCACAGTAACCTTTATAAAGACAATGATCCATACACTGATCTTCATTTTGAACATCAACAGTATCAACTGCAGTTGCGTCTCTTCTCAACTGGTTACCAATCAATTCAACAAATATCTCATCTTCATCACGATAACAAGAAGCATTCATTCCACAATTTGTCACAAGAACATATAAGAAGATTACTCCAAACATTTTGCTGACGTGTCTGAAATAAAGAACAACTTACATAAACTTTTAAATTGAAGATATTTTCATGATGTTTTCAAGAAAAGGTATTACGCCTATACGGATGTGCCACACAGTATACCTGTGTATAGTAAGCGCTCAGTTTAAGTAAAAAATTAAACTGACAATGAATTTTGAAAAATTTTGCAAAAATTATTCATCAAAATAAAATTGCTGAGTGATTGTTTTAGCTACAATCTTGGTCAAAATAAGTTGAGACATGACAGGTAATTTCGAAGTTCGCAACCACAAAGACATTGCGGAGACTATTTCTATATTAGATTGACGCATCTTAAACTTGTAAAAGTTCACTTGTCAATGTTTAGAGTGGACTTAGAATTTTATTTGGTTAAGTCCAAGTTCTTAAAACGTGCTAAATGTTGCTGACGTCGGCATGACCATTTTTCACGATTTTCCGGACCTTTGTGGGCGCCGAAGTAAATTATTTCGGTGTGCGGGCGTTCTAGAGAACGTGACTAGCAACCTTTCGACGCTGTCTTCCTGGCCTACGTGTGTCCAAAAGTAGCGACTATGCAGCCTGACGGCCTTGATTGACACTTTTGTCCATATTTGAATAACGAGGAAAAAACTGCCTTTGTCTCAATATTTTTGTCCTAGATTGTAGACCGAAACTGCGATAAAATTTAAATTGATCACGGGTGTTCGACATTGTTTACCTGTGCTAAACGCTCATCCTGGTCTCACGATTAATTTTGGAACTTTGACGGGAACTTATCCCGCAAAAGTAAATGTCAGGCGACTGTTTTTGCTATGACAGGGTAAGGTTGTAAGCTGTGTTTTTATTTTGGCTATGGTTGCAGAAAAGTTATGTTCTGCTGTATTGCTGTGGGCCCTCCACGGTGTTCAGCACATATTTTATCCCTTTTACTACAACGCTACGCCTGGATGTGCGGCACGGTTTCCTGAACTTAAGCGCTCAATTACAGGTGGCTTAACCCGGCTGGAAATTAACAAATCGAATTACAGTAAAGTAAAGGTTACTTTATATTAACTAAATGTTAATCCGGAATTTATATCGTGAATTTTTTATTAGAACGTCTAAATTCTAGTTGACGGCTGATGTGCATGTTTTTTTACTAAAATTGTTTTCAATGTGTTCGAAACTAAACATTCTTTAAAAGCGTGAGAATGTGTGAAATGAAATAGAAACCTGGTAAATAGGTACACTGGGTAAATTATGGGCTAACGACTAGTTTGCTATAATAATAGCCGTCGTTTGTGTCTTTTTTTAAAATTGCAAGAGTTTTAGCCATTATAACTATTTAATGGTCTGTGTTTTTATTTAAACTGAAGTTGCGCAAATATTTATTATACTAGTTATTTAAACCCGTGGAATAATCCACTTAAATTTATTGTGCTTCTTATCACAAAAAGGTTTGTTGATAATTTTATTAAGAAGGCTGAAAAAGAAACGTTTTAAACGAAATCCCGTGGAAATAACCACTCAAAAACATTTAAAATTTATTCTATGTTTCTTATCACAAAATCATTTGTTGTCAGTTTCATTTTAAAGACGCAAACAATTAAAACTTTTGAACGAAATTGACAACTATAATAACAACGTTAATTGCCTGTGACTTTACTCGTATAACAATTTATAATAACAAAGCTCCCGTCACGGTAAGTTTAAATTCGCATACAATAAAATTCCGAACTAATGAAATCACTTTATTTTATCACATGATTTGTTTTAGCCAAACAGCGAAATTCATTGTTCTTTTCGTCAAAACGTTTTGTTGTTAATTCCATTCAAGCGGGAATAAATAAAACCAATATGTTTTTCATATAACAGTAGACAATAGACACGTGCTTAAGGGAATAATAAAAATTAATTACCGTGACTTTTGTGTAATAAAGTTTACATCATTACACAAAGGTTTTTATGAGAACAATAAAATAAATTAACCATGACTTTTTTAAAACAAAAATTTTAAATCAATTTGAAAAAGCACACAAAAGACAGAATAAAAATAAAAGTTTAGCAAAAGTGACATGTTACCGCGGCTGTTTCTTTAGAAAAAACAACACATCCACTTTGCCTGTTACAGAGACACAGAACTGGCGTATTATTATATAGACTAGTTATTTAAACCCGTGGAATAATCCACTTAAATTTATTGTGCTTCTTATCACTAAAAGGTTTGTTGATAATTTTATTCAGAAGGCTGAAAAAGAAACGTTTTAAACGAAATCCCGTGGAGATATCCACTCAAAAACATTTAAAATTTATTCTATGTTCACAAAATCATTTGTTTCTTATCACAAAATCATTTGTTGTCAGTTTCATTTTAAAGACGCAAACAATTAAAACTTTTGAACGAAATTGACAACTATAATAACAACGTTAATTGCCTGTGACTTTACTCGTATAACAATTTATAACAAAGCTCCCGTCACGGTAAATTTAAATTCGCATGCAATAAAATTCCTAACTAATGAAATCACTTATTTTATCACATGATTTGTTTTTAGCCAAACAGCGAAATTCATTGTTCTTTTCGTCAAAACGTTTTGTTGTTAATTCCATTCAAGCGGGAATAAATAAAACCAATATGTTTTTCATATAACAGTAGACAATAGACACGTGCTTAAGGGAATAATAAAAATTAATTACCCGTGACTTTTGTGTAATAAAGTTTACATCATTACACAAAGGATTTTATGAGAACAATAAAATAAATTAACCATGACTTTTTTAAAACCAAAAATTTAAATCAATTTGAAAAAGCACGCAAAAGACAGAATAAAAATAAAAGTTTAGCAAAAGTGACATGTTACCGCGGCTGTTTCTTTAGAAAAAACAACACATCCACTTTGCCTGTTACAGAGACACAGAACTGGCGTATTATTATATAGATTTCTGAAAAATTGAAATTAACGAATGTGGTAAAAAAGTGCCATAGCAGAGATCGACAACATTTTTGTCACAAACAATAACAAAACAACAGCTCCAATAACAATTTAACTTAACATAAAGTAAAAGAAATATTATTATAATAAGGAATAAAGTTAGAAGACATACCTATTTTAAAAATGATGCAGTAAGGCTGATGAAATATTAAGCTATGCGAAAACTGTCAAAGAATAATTTAACTTGTTCCACCAAGCCATTCTGTTTTGAAGATTATTTTCATGGCAATATTCAAACAAAAATCTATTAATATTTCATACAAATGTAACTAGATGTATACAAATGTTTGTAACTATGGTGTCGTATTGTGAAATCTTATTAAAGATTTTCTTTTAAGGAAAAATGTTTAAAACGAACTATAAAATATTGTTATATTCACTGTAATAAAAAATTTATAGTGCCATAAAACATTTAACTTGTAGTTTTCAATAAGTTATGAATCTATTACGAAATATGTTAACATAGACATGGAAAAAAAGTTTTGAATTTTTAGTTGAAACTAATTTTTTTATAAGGTTAATCCTTATACTTTACAAAAAAATCCAAATTTCAACTTCGAAATTATGATATAGCATATTTTTTATCGAGAAGTACCTCGATAGCTTCGTATGACGATAGACACACAAGACAATAAACTTTTAGAGAAACCCACTTATCATATTCCAAAAATTAAAGTTGTTCTGGATTCTCCAGTTCAAATCGGAACTTGAAAGTCGAGTTCTGTATTTATTTTTTTCATTCAATTTAAAGAAAATTGGGCAGGTCACAAAGTTTGATGATGAAAGTTTTCGTAACTAAATAAAAATTTATCATTTCCCTATCTCTCAGTAACACCGTTAAAAGGAAACTCCCGAAATAAAATTACAGTTATTCTTAAAACACTTCTATCATCATTTAGATGTTTTGTCCATCTGTCACGGAAAAATAGATATACCCGTTTACTGTCAATTTAACTCTAATTAATTGCTTAAGTTAGGCTGGAATTATCATAAATTGTTGTGTTAAAATTACACTCTTTCACCATGATAAATCAAGAAACAAAATGTCCATCCGTTACAACAAAACAAGCATTTGTATAAATAATACAGCTCAATTTATGCGCTTTTTTCTAGAAGAATTAGTAATGTGTTTTACTGTATCGTGTGACGTTTTTCAATCGCGTATACGCGAGTGTTTGATTTACCTTCGTAAGAAACACATGAATACGTCATGAAATGCTATGTCAGCACGGCATATCGTTGATCAGTTTCCCATAGTGCATTATTCACTTCTATAAGCACATGGTTCGCGACGGTAATTATATTTCATACTTTTCGCTTTCATGACCTAGCTTTCTATTCCTACAAAAATTGTCATTCTCTGCACTGTTTCTATGCCACTTTTCAGGCATTTTTTGTTTTGTTTATAGCTAGCTAACTAGCTAACCATTTTGCATTATTTTGAGCTATATATATTCCGATCATGCACTGCTATATAGCTACATATTATTGCACTATTTTCTTCACAATTTTTGTCGTTTTTACTGTTTTGTAGCTTAGCTAGCTGGTGAACTAAAGCATAGAGCACTTAAGTTATTCTTTTTTAGCTAGCTAGGTAGCTATATATGGTTTGTGTAGATAGGTATTTTTGTTATATACTTGCTTCAGATAAACTGCCACACACTCCATGGAGAATAGTAATATTGAAACATAAACATTGTTGAATCACCCTGGTCTTTGTAATTTTATTGACCTTTTTGTTGCTCATAAAAAATTAAACTCTGATGAAATTTGAAATAGAGCTATATTCACCTCTTATGGATACAGTTTCGCCTTCATAAGGAAAAACATTTCTGTATATGTATTTGATCCTTACAGTAAGGACTCCCAAGGCCTTTCTGTCCCCAACTGCCAAGCAGAATTCTAGAATTTCGAACAATAATGGCTATTAATAATTTTGTTATTAAGTTCTATGGATCAAATTTTTCCAATGCTACGTCCCTGCAATACGACATTCAGTACCTTAAAATCAACATCTCTAAAGAGATTGTTTTTTGTATAGCAAATTCCCTCAAACAGAAAGGACGAATTATTTACAATAAAATCTATTACTCTAGAAATCACAAAACAAAGCAGACCATAAACCATTGTGAAAGTGTTGTGGAGAACAGAGAAAAAAGTTTATATGTTTTATATGCAATAGATGTCTATATGCTGGACTTTCTTCAAATTCAACCCAAATAAGTTTGATGTCGATATGACTAAACTTATTATTTTCTGAAATTATTTTCTGCTGATTCAGTTATATATTTTATGCTTTGTCAGTAACACAGCAATTAAAACTTTCTAGTCAGATAAACATAACAATGAAAAAAGTCAGCTCTGTTCTATTAACAGGTGGTATATTATCAAATAATTTTAAAGGTGTAGTTAACTCTCTGATAAACAAAGATAAAGCATATCAGTGGAGTTCCTTTGAAGCATCCGATAATTGAATTAATGATTTAATTTGTTGAGAGGATCCTTCCTGTGATGCTGTATTGCTTGAAAATAATAGCCCTATTTTTTGTGAGATGATGAGTTAAATGACAAGATTCGGTTACTAATTTAAAAACTCAGATAAATTGTTTATCTTCTGCATGATTGGTGCAAACGTTTTGTCCGAAACCTGTCAGTTAATCTATGGTTTTAAACAATATGCTTTACTATATGCATTTCCGGCTAGTTGAAATTTTTGGTTGGGCAAATCATATGATGAGTTAAATGCTAAGATTCGGTTACTAAATTAAAAACTAAGAGAAATTTTATTATCTTCTGCATGATTGGTGCAAACGTATTGTCCAAAACCTGTCAGTTAATCTATGGTTTCAAACAATATGCTTTACTATATGCATTTCCGGCTAGTTGAAATTTTTGGTTGGGCAAATCATATGATGAGTTAAATGCTAAGATTCGGTTACTAAATTAAAAACTAAGAGAAATTTTATTATCTTCTGCATGATTGGTGCAAACGTTTTGTCCAAAACCTGTTGGTTAATCTATGGTTTCAAACAATATGCTTTACTATATGCATTTCCGGCTAGTTGAAATTTTTGGTTGGGCAAATCATATGATGAGTTAAATGCTAAGATTCGGTTACTAAATTAAAAACTAAGAGAAATTTTATTATCTTCTGCATGATTGGTGCAAACGTTTTGTCCGAAACCTGTCAGTCAATCTATGGTTTCAAACAATATGGTTTACTATATGCATTTCCGGCTAGTTGAAATTTTTGGTTGGGCAAATCATATGATGAGTTAAATGCTAAGATTCGGTTACTAAATTAAAAACTAAGAGAAATTTTATTATCTTCTGCATGATTGGTGCAAACGTTTTGTCCAAAACCTGTCAGTTAATCTATGGTTTCAAACAATATGCTTTACTATATGCATTTCCGGCTAGTTGAAATTTTTGGTTGGGCAAATCATATGATGAGTTAAATGCTAAGATTCGGTTACTAAATTAAAAACTAAGAGAAATTTTATTATCTTCTGCATGATTGGTGCAAACGTTTTGTCCAAAACCTGTCGGTTAATCTATGGTTTCAAACAATATGCTTTACTATATGCATTTCCGGCTAGTTGAAATTTTTGGTTGGGCAAATCATATGATGAGTTAAATGCTAAGATTCGGTTACTAAATTAAAAACTAAGAGAAATTTTATTATCTTCTGCATGATTGGTGCAAACGTTTTGTCCGAAACCTGTCAGTTAATCTATGGTTTCAAACAATATGCTTTACTATATGCATTTCCGGCTAGTTGAAATTTTTGGTTGGGCAAATCATATGATGAGTTAAATGCTAAGATTCGGTTACTAAATTAAAAACTAAGAGAAATTTTATTATCTTCTGCATGATTGGTGCAAACGTTTTGTCCAAAACCTGTCAGTTAATCTATGGTTTCAAACAATATGCTTTACTATATGCATTTCCGGCTAGTTGAAATTTTTGGTTGGGCAAATCATATGATGAGTTAAATGCTAAGATTCGGTTACTAAATTAAAAACTAAGAGAAATTTTATTATCTTCTGCATGATTGGTGCAAACGTTTTGTCCAAAACCTGTCAGTTAATCTATGGTTTCAAACAATATGCTTTACTATATGCATTTCCGGCTAGTTGAAATTTTTGGTTGGGCAAATCATATGATGAGTTAAATGCTAAGATTCGGTTACTAAATTAAAAACTAAGAGAAATTTTATTATCTTCTGCATGATTGGTGCAAACGTATTGTCCAAAACCTGTCAGTTAATCTATGGTTTCAAACAATATGCTTTACTATATGCATTTCCGGCTAGTTGAAATTTTTGGTTGGGCAAATCATAATAGTACGTTTGTAGGCATTACTGTTATTGTTGTAATGCTGAATTTACCAATATTTGGCAAAATATTGATTCATTGTGGAATTTTTTCAAGATAACAGAGTTGACAGAAGTGATGAAACAACAAGGGAATTGTCAGTTTATGAATGTACTCATTCATGTCAGAGAGTCGAATTTAAATGATGATGATGTAACACTACTTAAATCTAGGTGTATTAAACCCACTGACATTAACTACCCATATAATGCTCCACATATATTCGCAGAGAACGCACCGGCAGATGTTTATAATATAGCTATGTTAGACTTTATTGAAAACCCAATACATGTTATATCTGCCATTGACAAAATTCCTAACAGTGTTTCAATTGCAAAAATTATTGACATATTAAAAAGTAATCGAAGTGAGACAGAAGAATATTAAAAATTGATGCGAGAGTAATACCCACAGTTAATATTGATTTAGAGGATAGGCTTAATAATGGACAGTTGGGATCTGTTAAACACATTATTGTTGATTGTGACGGTGTAAAAAAATTTAACGACGCTCAAGGAGGTTTTAAGAAAAGGACAATAATAATTTTGCAGGGCAGAATAGTTTTGTGCCATTTGAGAAAGTGGAAGCCAGCATAAAAATTAAGTTTAATAAAGACTGTTGTTAAAAGAATACAATTTTCTCTTATGTTGGTTTGGGCCAAGGATTAAGTCTTGTAAAAGCTGCAGTTAGTATGGATTTGTTGAAGTAAAGAAATTTTAATCGCGGTAGAATGTATGTTGCTTTAACCAGAGTTGTTCATTAAGGGGTCTTTATCTTACTGGTGAATTCAATAAATCTGTTATTAAAACAGACCCTTGAGCTTTACAGGAATATGATAGAATGCGAAATCAGAGTATGCTGTGCCATTTTATATAACATACACTTCAAGTCAGTCTACTACAATCACTCTTCTTAATATCAGGTCTTTACCCAAACATGCACTTGATGTTGCACGTGATGCCCTTCTGCTACAATCAGATATTTTATATTTCACAGAAACACAAGTTCGCCAAGGCACATGCAATAATGTAACAGATGTTTCACACAACTACCGGGTACATCACAATGCATGCCATCATAAGTATCAGAGTATTGCTTTCTGTTGTAAAGACACTGTTCATCTTTTGTCACACGAGAAGATGAATGGTTTGTCGTGTATATTTGTGAAATTGTGGTTCATGGAAATTCCATTAAAATTGTTTCTATCACATTATTTGCTCGTTTTATTTTCATATAATATATTAGTTTGCTCATGTCTTTGTAAATATGTTTTAGTATTTAATTGCTGATTTGCTGAATAAATGGATTCCGGATCAACAAGTACCAGTGAACCAAAAACACCAACAAAATCAGGTAAGATATATTTTACACACATTAAACAAGTATGCATATATTTAAGTTCTGATGTACTTCACTTCCCTAAAAAACTGTTTTGAAATGAATAAATGAACCCAAGTATGGTAATGTTTTTTTGTAGACCAGATTGAGTTGACATGTAAAGAATCGAACTGCCGTAACACAGTCGCGTAAACGAAAGCGAAAATACATTAAGTTTACACGGGACACTGAAAATGATCAGCGAAGAGTTTGTTTTTTACCAGAAAAGCGCATAAGATCTTATCGAAAATTGAAAAGGTTTCGTGTAAATGAGCGCAATGAAGTGATGGTAGGGGATTACACAATGTTAAAAGAGTGTAACTTAGACTTTCCACCAAACAAACTTTATCAACATAGCTTCTGTAAATAACGATAGCTGCTGTAAAAAATGAGTCATCCCTTTTTGACATGGTCAATGTAGTTAGTATAGTGTACAATTTAGCTGATATTGAATTCTACAATACAAGCTATTTCCCTAAGGAAAGAAACACTGAAAGATGATACTGACAATATAGCCATAACTTTTTTTTGGAGAATTAATGTCGAAGGTGAAGGAAAAAGCTACTTTAAAGTTAACCAATTTATGGTTTTCGAAATACATCAACACGCGTTTGCTTAAAACCACAGATAGGCAACAAATATTGTTGAATAGGTAGTTAACTTTGATTTTGACGACGAAAATCTTAAATATTCATTTTTTGAAGTTGGTACTGGGAGGATAACAAATATAAAACTGGACACCTTGGCAGAAAAATTGCCGTGTAAGAAATATGAAAGTGTCCAAGACGACGCTGTATTTATATGTGATGAATGTAATACGATGGAAACTATTGGCACTGCTATAGAAAGTGGAAGTGTCGTTTTTACAATGTTGGACAACATGTTGTTAATTTAAAAAAATAATCCTTCATTATTTGATATGTGAATACAAGTACAGCGTAATGGAATTTAATGTTTGCTATGATAAGGATGTGCATTTTCAGTATAGATCATTTTATTGATTTTTTTTATTGGTAGATCTGTTTATCGCGAATTTTTAATTTGTAAGAAAAATAGTGCGGAGTGGTCGTGAGAGCTCTGTATTGTTTCATTGATTATATCCTCAACCTCGATCCCAGGGCTTTTTTTCCCTTTTTGATAAAAGGCACAGCGAGAAAGAAATAGCCCTGGCACTGGCCGGTCTTCTCGATTGCCGGCCGTATTTTAAGCGAGCGAGACAAACTTTTTAGACAAGCTCGTCGAGTTCATGCCTTCAGCGTAGCGAATGGAAAACCTAACAGATTTGTTCACCAGAATTCAAATGTCTCTTGAAGAAAGTAAAATACAAAGATAATGTATCGTTTAGTTTCTGAAAGATTTATTCGTATGGTTTAGTGTTAAGATAACATATAGCATAGAGATATTATTGAAAGAGAAAGAGACACAACGCGATAATTCTCTATTTAAATTCCTATTGTTAAGACAAACAATGCGGAGAAGGCGCGTCACTAGGTTCCAGCTCATTTTGTGCGTTTCTCGCAAAACGACCAATTACCGATTTTTTCAGTATAGAATCCCGAGAATTTTACTTGTAAAAGATTAAAAAAATAATCAGGTTTTCCACTAAATTCCGCCAAAGTTAATTGGTTAAAAAGCTCTCAGGGGTTTACCCTCGCATTCGAAATAATTTACCTGCACAATTTTCAAGTGAATCAGTTGAAGCAGAATCTCGAATGTCAAGCAAACATATTTGTTGTTGTCGTATGTATAGAGGGGGGGGGAGGGAAAGAATTTATAACCAAACCTTTAAGAAAGAAAGGCATTGGAAAATGTAGTAACTAGTGACTGTGTTTTTTCAGAAATTAATTCAAAAGAATTTTAAGCATATGAAGAGTATGGTATACCAACTTCGAACATTTATTTGAAAACCATTATTTACTTTTGTTCTTAACTCCGAATTTTTTCATGTTTTATGTAAAATATTATTTTATTAACGGTTTTTAGATTTATTTTAAAACTGTATAAATATTTTTCAAAATAAAACAACAAAACTTTTAACAAATTCTTGTGTTGAAGTTTCATTCGCGGCAAATGAGTTGTGCATTATCATGTCCCTTTAAATTCAAATATGCGTAATAATAACATAATTGAATAGGTTATTCTTGATCTTCCGAACAAGTGTTTTTTCACACATTCGTAGAAATGTGTGATTTGGTATGGGCTGCGGTCTGTCATGGTGGTAACGAAAAGTTGAAAAGGGCGCGAATAGTGTCAAAATCAAAGCCACCACAAATAGCGCGCTATATTGACCAAAAGTTTTTGTTTATGTATTGTTTTTTTGCGTATAGCAGCGTTTTTTTGTTGTTTTCTTATTATCGTGTAGCTTTACATAGTATACCCAAAATAATGAAACCAGTAGATATATATTCTATTCGAATTTCGAGAAATCTCGCATCAAATGAGGGTGTTCATTGTCTTGAAATGATTGTTTTGATTTACTGTATGTTGACAATGTTATAATGTTCGAAATTGAATCGAGTTGTGTGCTCTCCAGCCATATTTCAGTTATCGAAAAATAGTCACAACTTTTAATATGATTCAATTTATCATCATCTTTTTCTCTAAGTTTGTGCCTTAATATTTTATACCAAATTTTATCATTGTATATTTTATATTTTAATAAATACATTTTAATTATTTATCATCATAGTGAGACACTAGAAATTCGATTGACAATATTTTATGTTAAAACTTGGACATCCATGTGTATGTGTACAAATTAAAACAACATATCATACAACATATCAACATATCATACACCCATTTTCAAGTAAAATAAAAATTATGCAACAGGTCTATATAAACAAGAACGTTGCCATAGATACAAGATATATAAACATAATCAATACAATATTTAAGTATAAAGAATGTGTACAATACGAATGTGTGATTAAACCGGACGGTTTTCTTGTTTCTATTAACTATGGGCTGATATACTTTATGTCCCAGGACCAGTTTTGAGTATCATACAAGATCATTTTTTATATATATTTTTTAAAAAATAGACTGCTGGAGTACATTAAATTCCTACGTGGATGTACAGCCAGTGGTTGAAAATTTAATGTACGTGTACGTTTATACACGCAAAAATTTACCATGTTTTTCTAACGTCTTGCTTAATTATCGATTCAGTCATCTAATTTATAGGATATGTTTGAAGTCGCGTATTTACAAACTTGTACGACTCTGATAACTAAGACAAGACGACTATACATAACTAAGACAACTACAATACCGCGTTATTATTGTGCCGCATGAACTTTAGAAAATAACAAGACGTATGATATAGCTACGTAAAAAACCTCGCGAATAAAGTTTACAAAAAGCTTTTTATCAGATTGTGATTTCTGTTACGAAGTTAGACACGACATATTTTGCTATTCACATAGGCAATAATATTTGTTACACACTATGCAGTTATTTTTCAAAATTGATTTCAATTTTCAATGGGTCAGTCTGGAGTGAACTGACTGACAGGAAGAAGAGAGACCACAAGCCCCACTTAAAATTTGCGAAATTCAGTAATTCAATAGACCCCTCCCGCCCCCAAAAAAGAACGGGGTATAAGAGAGGCACTCAGTGAGAAAAAGCAAAATAAAAAAAATAATATACGAGTAAATCTTAAATGTTCGAAAAAGGAAATAGCTGTAGTTAAAAAATATATATTACCAGAACTGTCACAAACAGCAAACTTCGTTAAAAAGAATCCTGTGCACTTATGGCACGGAGACAAATAACAAGAACGGAATCGAAAATGTACGTTCTTTCGGAGTGTTTCCGAAATCATATTTCTCTATGTTGGCGTGTCATTAGCGTAGCGAAAGAATTCCGTTCTCGTCATTATTTACAATATAATTTGCCTTTTGCTTAAATTTTAACCAAATTTTGTAAAATTGATGTATTTAATAAATTGATAAGGTGGAGCGTCTTCGTTGCTCTCTTACGTAATGTTGTGGAAATTTTATTTTTCGCAGACTACTTTCCAGGCATTTGAGGAGACCTTAATTCCGCCTACATTCACTTTTGTAAACCTTGGTGGAAACATCTTTACTTTACCAGTTAGTTTTATAATGCTTTTGAACACTTATCTTATCTTTTTAAAAAATAAAATTTATAACAGCAAAGAAAAAAAAAAGAAAAAATAGTTACCAAGATGAGATTCGAACACACGACTACTCCCGTTTCGGTGCTCAGAGAGGCAAAAATTTCCATTCTTGTGGGACACATTTGCGTTTTAATACAAGCTCACGAGCTTGTAAAAAGATTATTTTCGGTTAAAAAAAGCGAATTAGAAAATAAACGTTGATTATGTGTTGTTATCTTACACTGTAAGTCTAACTGGAAAGCATTCATACTTTTATATGTTGCTTTTCCTTTACAGATTTTATTCACTGGTAGTTAACAGTGGTTGTAATTTTCCAAAACAATGTTTCTACCTTGCACTACTGTTGGCTGTATCTATTCTTAAAATTGCCTTGTAATGTATATAAGCTATTGGACTTATTGTATATTTTAAAGTAAAGTAACTCACCAACTTACCGAATTTGTAAGTCGCCGATTATTCGTACTCGTACTAAATTTGTGAAACGTAAAAAAAGATGTTTAGATGTTGATACATAAAACCACTGTTGTATGTCAGTGAAAAGGACTCGCCCATATTATGACACCGCTAACACTGTTTCGATTCTGATTTACTAAAAGGACGCATTTTCTATTCGCATGTTTCAACAAGGATACAAGTGTAAAAACCACAGCGTTTTATTGTTCTCTTTATCAAGTATTTACTTTTATTTATTGCACTATAAAAAACTTTAGTTTCTAATCTAGGAAGGATTATTTATAATAAAAAACCATACTTTTGTGAAGATTTTAGCTCCTTTTGCAGCAAAAACACAAAACACACGCTTATAACACCACAACCCTTGATCTTACTTCGCCAAAAACTCTATCAAATTTTGCCTTATTAGAAAAAAATCCTTGATCCGACCCTGCTATCGAGTACACCGAAATAAGGCGTGAAAACTTCATGTGGGCGCTGAAATGACACCTTTTTATTATACAAAACCTGATTCGTTCTGTAAAACGAATGTTTTACAGAACGTGCATTAAGGAATATTCTTGTCAGTTGAGCTGCATTTGATTATTGGGTGGTTTGTCCAAATCTAGTAAAATTTATAAAAACTAGTGTTTTGGAATGGTTACGCAAAAATCAGACTACACATGGATCGTATTCTTATGAGCAAAATTGTTATATTCGACAGCTGGTTGAACTCCAAACCTCCATCAAGAATGACAAGTCGCGTCGACCACTCAAACAACAGTATGATTATATCAAAAGTCACGAAGTTTAAGCTAACTTTGATAAATTTCTTACCCTATTCAGACCAAGGGGGATCTGTATGCCAAATATTTATAAGTCTCATACCTCTCAGAGCATTAGATACTGGCTATCACTCGAAACTACCTCTAAATATCTCTATGAAATCCTTATAATCGGGAAAATGTAATAACTTTATTATTAGGATTCTAGTCCTTAGGATTATCCTAAGGACTAGAAACTTACAAGAAAACTTTATTTCGTTGAGGGAAATTTTTCTTAGAATTTTCGTCACGTGGTTAACCCGATTACCCAACTTTTCGAGTTTTACCCGAGAATCAGAAAACAACGGATTTTCGGGCAATTTTTGGCCTTTACTCATGCGAAATATGTAAAAACCGAAAAATATGGTAAATAACTATATTTGGCTGTCAGAAACTTTAGACAGAGTTTAGAATTCAGTTTCAGATTTCGCTGTAGAACGTAAGTAATTGAATTTTAAGCAGATAGTTGTAAATTGGACAAATTTCAAGCTTCCGATGACCTCACAGAAAAGGAGCTGACATAAGCAAAAGTTTATTACTGCCATTTTCTTTCCTTCATGACATATTATAATTGTGCCAAGTTTGATTCTATTTCGACAAGCCTGTCAAACGTTTTGGAGCTACTCCCGCCCTAAATTGTGGCGCGTGTCAGTTTTAGCAAATTTCATTGGTCGAGAAAACAATCGATATGTTGATAAGTTTTAACATTACGTAATTGATTAGCCGATCAAACAATTCTTTAATTCAAAAGCGCTTATATGCCTTTTGTGTGTCAGCAATTTAAAAAGAAAAGGGGACTATTAACTATTTTTTGCATTAGTGACTTATTCTTGTCCCTGGGATTTATCCTGCTAAATTTTAGTAAATCTTTGAGCATATTTTGCTTTATACACAAGGTTAAGTTAAAAGAGCTGAATTCTTAAATATCTAAGATACTTAAGGATACGGTAGACCCTTTTGACACATGTTCAGTATATTCAAAATATCTCCTTAACATGTCCCTTTTTTAAAAACATTTTATATATTATAAAAGATTGATAAATTCCCTACAAGTATATTTGAAAATAAATTCGTGGAAAAAACTGGAATGAAGAAAAAAAATTCCAAACAAAAAAACGCCCTCCCTTGTTAAAGCTTTGGTAACACCCCTCCATCAATTTTTTTTTCATTTAAAAATACATCGTTGTATTGCTCTTATTCAGCTCTACAATATCTTACTACATCTTTTCAAAAAAAAATTATTCGTTCTCAAGTTATAATGCATTTTGTCTAAAATACTACATAAATCCACGAATTCACCTCGTTTGATGAATCATTCGGCGATAACTCGATAATTATTCAAATTTCGAAATAAAAAAAACAAGAATTTGTAGCCAGACGTGTAACTGTTTCCAAAAAAATTGTTTCGCTAGTTTTCAACGAAATGGAGGGGAGTTACCAACGCAAACAGGCAATGTATCGACCGAATTTCTTGTTTCGAGAAAAAAAGGCTTAAACATTTCTTTTGGTACCTGTGCAAAAGTGTAGCATTGGAATTTTAACCTTGTTAATAATTAATGAATCGAAACATTTTCGGTATAAAATTAAAGTAAGTTAAAAATTTGTATTGATAAATGTAAACATGGCTTTTAAACGTACAAATAAAAACGATGATAATAGAAAAATGAATTTTAAAAAAGCAGTATGTAAAAGAAAAAGTATAACATTATAACTTCACAGTATTTAAAAAAATGCAGAATAATTTATAGCTTGCTAATAATAGTGTGCATGGTGAATTATCTATATTATAATGCCCGTATACGTCTGTCTGTCTGTCTGTCTGTCTGTCTGTCTGTCTGTCTGTCTGTCTGTCTGTCTGTCTGTCTGTCTGTCTGTCTGTCACGCAAAATGGTAGCTTAGCTGCGACGGGCAACCCGTGGATTTTTCCACGGGCTAACGACTAGTATTTCTAATACTTTAAAGTCTTTAATTTTGATACAGAGTGTGGGCGTTTAAAATTAAACAAGAAGCCTAGGGGCTTGAAGATTTCCGCCATTAGCCTAAAAGATTTTAAAATTTGAAGTTGATCTTGAAAACGGAGAATTATGGGGTAAACAAATCATTGAGTATTCTCACAACTCAATAAATGAAAAATAAAATTCATGAATAATTAATTAGTTCTGCTGAATATAGCTTTAGTCTACGTGCTTGAAAAATTGTACAGAAAGAAATGACGTCAAAGATGGCGCATTATAAGACGATCTTCATTATGCTACACTGCACGAGCTTTAACTTTCGATAGCATATAAACTTTAAAATAAAGTATTGTTCATTGGATAATAAAACAATCTGTTGCACTGTTAGGATTCTTATTGGCTTTAAACTCATTTTAGCCTCGTTCTCAGAAAAAATCCTTAGCCTGGATAAGTTTCGGGCGTCCAGCCTAGCTGCGCTGTCTTTATCTATCTATCTCTCTATCTCTCTATCTCCTCAGGCGATTTTAAAGATTCCGCCTTCGCTGGCGGAAATCAATTAAATTCGTGACTCATATTCGGGGCAAGATCAAAGATACTGTTATGAAGAAATACATTTTCCCTGTTTTGTCCCACAAAAATAACACTTTTATATTATATTTTTTCTAAAACTTACTGGAAACTTAGCATAGAATTTACATCCGTGAAAAAAAAAATTTGAAAAATTTTAACTCTAAGGGTCTACCGTATCCTTAAAAGTAGTTTTGACAACTCAAACAGAAAACAACTCGACAGTTCCCAAATATTCGTACTTTGTATATAAATCACGGTTTTTACATATAAACAAACGGCCCGCTGTAGGATTACATAATGTCTTTTTGTAAAAATCCAGTAAAATGCACATCGGGCATGGATATGATGAGAGGGATGCCGAAACAATAACAATGCGAATAAAATTTTAATGCGCACCGAGATGAGTAAATGCCTTATAGAATAATTTTTATCATGATCACTATCATAATCTTCTTAACTTTTTTCTAAAGTAGTCACCATCGCTGCAAAAAAAATATTCTGTGTTATAGAAATGTTCGCTTTAAAAGAAGTTTGGTCAAAAATATAGTTTAAGGAAGAATTTTGACTGAAAAAGGTTTTTCAAGCTGTACTTTAACAGGATTGTAAGTCATAAAAGCATTATTCATAACAAAAAAAATAATAATTTATTATTGTTATTATTATTATCAATCGACATATATTTTAAGTATCCATAGATTACAATGGCTCTTAATGCTGAAATGCGTAAATAATAAATGTATGTGCAAACGTAAATATAAATTCAGTCAGAAATAAAAACAAAATGAACATGAGAAAAAGAAGTCTTGAGTTGTGAAAACGTATTCAACGGCAGTAGGTTAAATGAACCATTATAATTGATCTAAGCTAATGTAGCTTGGTAGTAGTCTAGATAATTCAAATTAAAAAAATAAAGTATCAAGAAAGAAAAATAAAACAAAGTGAATAAACAAGAAAAAACAAAACAAAAAAAACAACTTGAAACTAACAGCTTAAAACCAACATGTACTGTCCGTAATGGAAATACCAAGTAACCAAGAGTTGAACGAAGTGTTATGTTGACAAAAAAAATGGTAATAGCCGACGCAACAACAGACTATAAAGATAGAAAGTATTCTTTGATTGACGATTATTTTTTATTCTTTAGTTGAAGATCTGTTGGGTTTTGACAATACGTGTTGGCAGTTAAATGGGCAGAAAAACAAAAAAGGTTGTAATATAAACTGTAAAAAAAAAATTTAAATGTCCGAGATAGAAAAATGTAATAATTATTGATGAATATTTTGTCGTTATTCTATTTTTAGATCTCGTTTATAGTGAAAAAATCTGTCCGTTTTAGAGAGACTTTGTTTACAAGAGCTTAGCGTTTAGTTCTAATCGTTCCAAAGTACCACTGCCCGTTTTATAGAGCTATCCGCTTAAAACTGTGTTAGCTTTAGCAAGATTCCACTGTATCACGTCTAGTTTTGGGTGAAAAGCTCAACTAAGCGCACAACCTGTAAACTAAAAAAATTTCTACGTTCAGCGAAAATCAAGATGGCAACAAGCTTTATTTGTAATTAAAGTTGAAAAAAAAACTTAACATTTGTGAATTAAATAAATACAAAAAAGTTTAATACAAAAAAACATTGCATCCATAAAATAATACCGTGCAAATGTACGGTCTTGGCGATCTTTTTTTCAGAGTGAGGAAAAAAAATAAAGGGACACGATCGATTCATATGCTAAATTCACACTGAAAAAAAAGTTATGCGGCGCGGCGCGTTTTTACTATGTATAGTAGCCGCTAAATGACGTATACTCACTTTTCGGTTTGCCGCATGACGCTGCGGCAAGTTTGGATCGAATCCAAACTTGCCGCAGCGTTTTTGCGTTGCCGCATGCTGAAATGAGCATTTTTCATTGTTTATTCTGGAATCACCTGTTTCTTTCTATTGTATACAAAAAATAAAACGAAGTATTTTAATATTTAATGTGAACAAAAAAAGCAAAAGGCATGAAACTGCGTTTTCAGTGTGAATTTAGCTATACGGTTTTTCGTTACGATTGTATTATTAATACTGTTCACACATCCTACTAAAGGCAAAAATCAAGAATTTAATTCTTGCGCATTTGTATATGTAAAAAGGTCTGACAAAGTTATCATTTGTCATTTATACTTCTCAACATCATGCTGTGTATTTGATGCCAAATTAACACCTCTGTCGCAGTTATCTTTGTACCAACCAGGAAGCGCTGCAAAATTTCAGAATCGAATTTCTTATTTTAGTACCTTGCAAATCATCGCAAGGCTCTGGTGTGCATTTATTATATTTTTAGCTTATATTTGTCTTTTGTCTTTTTTAATTTCAAAGCCTTCAAGTCTTACAGTTGTAGATTCCTTTTTGTAATAAATTTCATGTTCACCGTCAGAAGTCAATTGTACAAGTTTTTCAAGACCGAGCCAAAAATCCCCGCTTAAATTACCAAAACCATTTTCGTATTCCGTCATGGATTTTTGAGAAAACACAGAATCGTCAGATCTGTTGAGGAACTTGATCCAGCCTCCACCAGCTGTTTCCATGTCACAAACACTTCCGTTGTTGTACTACCAATACGAATATAAACATCGCTCTCATTAAATCCAGCTTTAAGCCACTCAACGCAATCCTGTTTTACCAAAAGACTTTTATTTCCACTTTCTTCAGTATTATTTGAATTGTGGCACGTTTGTTGAACTTCATAGTAACTTGAATTATATTTGGTTCCATTTTTTTTCCATTACTGTTACGTTAAACAATTCGCATATTACCTTATCATTCTTTTGGATGGCATTGAAAGAAAACACAGTAACCTTTATAAAGACAATGATCCATACACTGATCTTCATTTTGAACATCAACAGTATCAACTGCAGTTTGCATTTTTTCTTAACTGGTTACCAATCAGCTTCACG